>CM055273.1:8558583-8595426 GCA_029237695.1 Conchocele bisecta
CAACTGACATCGTTCTATATATATATATTTATAAAATAAATTATTTAAAATAATTACTAATTTTGTAATAATTATTAATTAATTTAAAATCTTGATTGGATATAGTAGCCGACGATACCCATCACACCCATTCCCACGACGATGAACGCGATCTCGCAGTCTTTTTGGGGCTCTGACGGTACATAGAAATCTGAAAGTTGGGGCTCGCGATCAATTGGATCGAGACTTGTGTGGATATGCCAGTGCGTACTCGCGGTTGGCTTCTTCAACGTTCTGAAAAGTTTGTGCGGCGTGATTTTCGCGGCGAAGCTCTTCGTTGACCCAGTCCAGATGGGCGGTTCATTTTTTCGACCATGCTTCCTTTGCGCTATTGAGTTGTTCTACAGCTAAATCATGACGCTTGCGCTCCTCATCCACGTTCGAGCTTCTCATTTTAGAGAATATAAAGTTGCTACCGCTGAACGCCAATGCGTTTACAAGCGCACCACCTACTATTACTGCGATTGAAGCCATTTATTTCCATATATTAACGGGTAGAATTCCAGCTTTAACTAGATAATCTCGGGTCCAAACTGCGGCCGCTACATCTAAGGTGGCGAGCCCTATGTCTCTCACAGTAAAGTCCAATTTGGGAGCGGACCCTCCTAGGGCCATCTTTGATAGTCGAGCATACCCGATACTGAAACCCGATATCACCACGGCGTGATAAAGCGCATTCACTAACATTTTACCATCTTGTTCAGCCATTGTAGATAATTATTAATTATTGCATATAAAAGGGGTCGCGATCAATGTTTAAATGGGGCGCATCCAATCGCGATTGGTGTTTCGTAACTGTTTTTGGATGAATTGATGGGGGTTGTTTTTTCGATAAGGATTGGTGTAATAGGGGGTATTTCCACACGCACAGGGCACCAACAACTGCCAGACCACCACCAACAACCCAACTCCAATTCGTGAATTGGGGTTCAATCGGATTCGTCCAACCTCGATTGGGTGTTGAGTGTGCTTCCAATTCGTGAATAGGGGGTGTTGTTGTACTCAACACTGTTGAACCTGATTGCTCTGTCTTCAGATGTTTTTGCTGTCTCCGTCCCCGATTTCAACGACTGTTTAGCCTCTCGAAGCTCGGCGAGTATTTTATCTTGTTTAACTTTTCGGGTGGCAGCCGCCGCCCTCCCAGCTGCCTGCCTTTTTGGGTTTTTATGTCGTGCAACCCCCAACTCCAATCGCGATTGGGTTGGAGGATCAATCTGAGTTGGAAGTGCTGCAATCGGGTTCGATTGGGTTGGAGCAATCCCCAACACTGTTTTAGATTTCTGTTCCGTCACTCTCGCAGGTGTGTCTTGTGTCATCATTTATGATATTAATATTAGGGTTATAGTTCGTGGGCATATATGTCCAAATTGACAGTGTTTACCCGTGGTCAACGCGGTTGTCAGCGGAGCTAAGTACATTCCAAACTTGTGATAAATTGAGCAGCAGGTTGTTCTATGAGTGTGACCTATAAAAGGGTCAGTCTCTAGATCGTCAATCAACCCCGCGGTATTTGGTATAGGGAGAAGTATACTAACGGCGGTTGCGTACAAATGAATAGCCGCCGATCCAAGAGTTTTTGTCATCTCCGCACCTAACCTTGATTCGTATCGCGCATACATTTTATCGATCTCCGCATCTGACATCTTATCCACCTGAAAAACTGAGAGACGCCTACCGAGATAATGCTCCGATTGTCCCCCAGCAACCAGCGCAGCTAGCCGCTCTCGTCGCGCCGCATTTTCATTTTCATTCGGAGTCGTTGCACTCAACCCAATACCAACCGCCGTTGGAGTTGGAGTTGATCCCGATTGCTCTGTCGGAGTTGATGTTTCATTATCTTTCAGGATTTGTTGGCAGTCGGAGTTGAGGTTTCTTCCATTAGCTGATCGAGAAGTTCGTCGCAGTTCATTATTGCTAATTTTCTTAAAATTAATTTAACTATTCTAACAAGTCTCATCACTTTAACATATTGCCAAGCGCACCACCCGATACTTATGATCACCATTATGCTCGCAACAAAGCTCGCAGCGGAGCACCAAATTGTTAACATTGTTAACCATTGTTCAGCATTTGTTCAACATTTGTTAAGCATTTGTTCAGCATTGTTCAGCATTTGTTCAGTATACTAAGCATTGTTAAGCATTTACTCGCAATTACTAAACGAGCGTTAAGTAATTGCTAATTATAAAATTAATTAATTGATAACTTCGTAAGCAGTTGGTTGATCAGTCTTTAGCAGAAGCTTGGCGTGCTTAGTTTCCGAAAGCATCTGTCGAACCTCCAGGCGCTCCTCGCGCGTTGGGATAACGTCATTCTCTCGAAGACAGTCATCGAATGAGTCTCGGTCCTTGCAGTGAAAGAGGGCGACCCATTTCGTTTGCTCGCGCAGATCCTTGAGGACGGCGTTGTACTTTTGAGTGGATATCCATATGCTTTGCCTAGCATGGCGGCCAGAAAATGCGAGCTCAGAGAGCATGTCCTTCTTTTTGGTCATCGCCGCCTTGGCCGAGCAATCGTCAATCACGTATAGGGTGGGCTCACCCTGGAATCTTTGGTATAAACCACGCAGCCAATCGTGAAGCCTATCACCGGGGTCAATAACGTATACCTCAGGGTCGGTCCATATCCACGGGCGGCGCTGATAAGTATCGTTGTGCCGCACAGTGGGACACAGGATCACAATGTGACGAAAGGCATCACGGTAGGAGCCCTCGAGCAAGTCTAGGATGAAAACCGTTTTTCCACATCCTGTCTGCCCACATATTATGGCAGAGTGGGCATCTCCAATCGTGAATTGGTATTGATTGCTAATTTTCTTATTTTTTTCAAAATTATTAATTAATAAATTGTTAGATGATTTTTTATTAAATCAGTAGAGTGCTGAGACGTATCGACCATCTTCGATGTTGAGTTGTGCGTCTGTAATTATATATAAGTACACGTTCAATGGCCCATTTCCATCCGCCTCTTTGGTTATCTGGATCGTCACACCCTCACTAGTGTTCTCAACTTGGCGTCCGCTGCCGTGTATTTGGTCGTCGTTGCTGGCTTTCATGTCTAGCCATAATGCGTATTTGGTATTCAGGAACTCCGCGAGGGAGACGGCCGACCTCGGGGGAGCGCTTAGAGCCGGCAGCAAACTGCTTTCTTACTTCGTCCCACTGCTGGTGCGCGCGAAGACCCGCGCTGTAGAGTTGATTGGGTACTCCCTCGATCGTCACCTCTACCTTCGTGATTTTGGGGTTATAGAATTTGTCGGTTTTTCTAGCCCCGAGCGCGAACCGAGCCTCCTCGAACAGCATCAGTATACCTTTCATCGAGCGGGCGGGTACGTTGACGTTAATATTCCACAATGTGTCGCCTTTGTCTTTCGTCATCTTGCGGTGACGAAGAACTCGGTCGTAAAGTATGGCAACGCGCCCGGCGTACTGGGATCTAATTAATCGCGCGAGTTCGGGCATCGTGACCATGTCGTACTCCAGCGAAATAGTGAAAGCGAGGCGAACAGTCCCCGGCACAATGACGTCGTTAGCTCCGAGGTTGGGGAAGCGGACCAAGAGCTGCTGGTTCTGGTCGATCGTCGATGGGTTGTTCGTAATAACGACACTCTGTCTCACGCCTTTTGCCCCGAGGGGCTCACGCAGTCTGCGGTATGGATTGAGTTTGCGACCGTATTGACTCGAAGACATAATTTAGTGAAACTATATTAAACCCGTATGGTTTTGTCTTTAATACATAATTAATTTTAAGGAAATTATAAAGATGGCTGATTACGATAATGACATGTATGAAATCGGCAGAGACGATTACCTCGATGAGGATGATGATGACATAGATGATGATAAGGAAGAAACACCCTTGATACAGCCTCCAGTTCCAATCCAATCGCAATCTGGGGAAATAGGTGGCGCTACTACTAGTCAAAGTCGGGAATTACTCGAGGGAGCTGTAGACGACTACTACAATAATTTGGTAGAAAAAGGTCTGGTCCCATCTGTCGGTCGCGACTACTCCAAGTTCAAATTTGATCTGAACGGTAGATTGCGATTAATAGCAGCATCAAATATCCCAATAGTCAACACGAGGACCGGTAAACCCCTAGCACTGAGCACCATTGTAGGAAACCCGGGCGGTGGCCAACTCATAAGGAACGAACTAGGCTTCACGGATTGGAAGAGGGGTAAACCAATTATGCCTACCCGCGCTGTAGAGGCCCTACAGTCTACCGACGAAACAATGGCGAAAACGGCCTCCGCGATAGAAACGGTCGAGCTCAGCGAACTCCCTCGAGTAGCCACCGACGCTATTAACACGATGGAGACCACGTTCAGTGAAAACGAAATACTCAACGATGACCCACCGTTACCTCTTCGCGAACTCCGGGGCCTCGATAAGGTTATGCAAACGGTCCGGGGCGAACTGGTCCTTAACCTCGCCAAACTCTCGTCGCTGGATGAACATATCGCGCTAGAAGAAAGAAAACTGGAGGAAGCCGGTGGTGATAGAGAATCTACCGAGCGGATCACCGAACGCCTGCTGTCGTTGCGGGACGAAAGAGAAGCTCGCTTGCAGGCTGCATCGACTAACCGTGAGGCTCTCCGCACCCAAATAAGTCGGATCCGCGAAACAATCTCGAGGGTCCTGCACGAGGAGACGACACTCGGTGAGCATCTTCGCACTCTGTTCAGAGAGCAGGGTATCACGATAGCAAGCATCCTCGTTGCTATCGGCATGACTATATCGACCATAGTTCTAGCTTTGACTGGTGGTGCGGCGCCACCACCCACGCCAGCACCCACACCACCACCCGCGCCATCTGGCGGAGCCAAGGAGTGGGTGAAAAAACAACTAAAAGCCCTCGCCAGTCTCCTTGCTAAATTAGCCGAAAAGGCGGCTGCGGCACTACCTGGACTGATCGGAAGTATCGTTTCTTACTTTCTTACTTGCTATCTATATTATCAAAAACGGCCGGATGGCTCGCTAAAAATACTTGGGCTTTAATCGTGGCAATCGCCGGTCTCCTACTATTCTTCGCCAGAGAGTTCCTAAAACCAAAGCGCTAGTAGTCCGATCGCCACGAGTACAACGACGAGCCCTAATTTCTCCTCCTCGTGTGTTGTGCTTCCAATCTCGATTGGTGTTTCCGCTCCTGGTCCAATTTCAACATTGTTGATGATTGGATTGGGGGAACTCGATGGTGCATCCAATTTACGAATTGGGGGTACTGGGTTCAACTTCAATCCTGATTGTGTTGAGGGATGTGTATCCATTTTGTGTTTTGGGGGTTTTATGAAATCGGTTCCACTTACAACTCTGCGCCCGATCATGTTGGGGGTGCGCTTGATGATATTCCCCCATCCCCCACCCCCCCCCCCCTCCCCCCCCCCCTCCTTCCGTGTTCACGTTACCCGTTGTGGCCGATTTTTTGATTGGCGGTGGCGATTACGATCTGATTATTGTAACCGTCAACCGGGTCGTCTCGTAGTATCATATTGCTCGGCTCCATATAAAGACCTATTCCAAATACATAGTCTACTGGAGTGCTGGCATTCTGCAAAACGTCTTGATAATTCTGGATCGCCTTCTCCAGGTCCACCCTAGCTGAGATGGCGTCCTCTACAAGTGCCAAGAATTGTTTTTGTGCATCAAACGCTGTTCCTGTGCCCAGTATAGAACTGCGAGTTTGCTTCTGTGCGCCGAGGATGGCCCAGACGTACGTGTGAATGGAGTCGTTGACGCGAGTAAGCCCGGCCTGCGTGAACCCTAGACCCTTATCTAACATAAATGTACCCCACGCGTTCTGAACCTCAGCAGCCTGCTGTATGTAATCGACGTGAGCCCGTTTCGGAGGTAACATTTTACAAGAAAAGACGCCACAGTGATGACCTCCAGACACTTCCGGCCCGAAAGTCATAGTCGCGGGGTCAAAATTCCCGGCGTTCCGACTGACGATGTGGTCACCGGAGTGATCGTGTCTAAAATCAGTCTGCGTCCAATTCCCGGACTGGCCCGGAATGAGAACGTCCCCGAGGCCGGTGCTGGTAGGAAATGCTTTCTGTCTCCAGTCCGCGTCTTTTGAAACGTTAAATTCATTACACAGTCTTTCAAACGCCATACGGTCGTATGCGTTGGAAATGGGATCCCAGGCGTCGTCTTGAGGTAGTGAAATACCTAGTTCTTTGAGAATCCTCCTAATAGTATAATACACGTGAAAGTTGTAGACACTTCGGAGTATGACATTCTTGGATGTCAGATGGTCTTTATGTGAAACTCCACACCCGGCTGTTGCGCACCATACAGCGAAATTTATTTGTTTCTGCCAAAACTGCATCGGTGTTGCTTTCCACCCGTTTACCGCCTCCATCGTAGTAATCTTGGGCAGCCGATATTGTTCAACGATGTCGGCGAAGTTGGTGGCAAAGCCACTGTCCGGTCTAACCGTTACGGTTGGGTGTACAAGGCGGTTAACAACGTCTTTTTGCGTGTATTTACCACCGACCGCGTACTTTGCATTAGAATTAAAGCTAAATGCTTTGGTATCCATTGAAAGATATTATTATGTTTGCTACTATCACTAATGTTCAAAAAGGGAGTTGTGAACTTCAAAAATTAATAGACAACTGCTGCGGACAACGCCGGGTAGGCCTTAGATCAACCACGTTCACGGTCGGGTGGAAAAACGTTGAAACGCTCAAGTTTTTCTCATTAGAAGTCGAGGGTGTAAGCCCTGTGGCTTTCGGAAACTACCCCATAGAGGCACCAGATACCTCAGGATTTCGTAGAACTCCAGATCTGGAGTACCTCAGGGTCTTTGGAGTTTCAGAGATCTCCAAGCTTTTGTCGCGGCGAAGATTCCTGGTGTAGTCACTCTCGCAATCTCGAAAGCCACGGGGCTCACGACATTGACCGTTGAGAGGCGTTTAAGGATCTCACCGGGGTTGGGCTCACTGTTAGGATTTAAAATAACATACCCTTACAACGATGACGGAGTGTTTGATCCGGGCGAGCACGTCGGCACGACCCCAGTAAACCTAGCCGTCACGAAACCTCTCGGGGTGCACCTGGATCGGGTGAACACATCGTACAACACGGTAGACGGCACTCCCAGCACATTACTGAAAACCGTGCCCGCCAGCGACTGTTTCTTTGGTGAGACCCTGACCTTAGACTTCCCACACCCGAGATGAAAGTTTTGGAATCGGGACACATCCACGAGTTGAAGATTTCTATTCTTGATGATAAAGGGCGAGAGTTGAAGAACGATTACCCGATTTCGGTCGTCCTAGAAATTTCAAATTAATTAATTTTAAGAAAATTATTTAGAATTAAACGCATGTTCGTAATTTATATATATATATATATTATCAACATTATTGAAATGAGTATATACGGACCACGTAGTTCTTCCGATTGGGTGACAAATTCAAATAATTTGGAACCGACAGAAGGGGGATTCATCCCGACAGAGGGCGACTTTAACTACCCAAAAAACAAAAGCCTTGATCAATAGAACTATATCGGCGGCCACGGACAATATTCACAGGAGTCTACTATCACAACTTAGAGAATGTGCGCTGGCTGTGAATACACAAAGTCGTGAAGAAGCGCATACGGAACTAAACAAACTAGGTGAAAAAATAAGTGATTTTCGAAAAGAGGCCCGGTTGGGGTTTGATAAAGTCCGAGAAGACCACCAGGCGGACCTTACGGAGGCTTACGATGCGTTGCGCTTAAAGGACTCTCTCATCAGTGAAGCGACACTTACCAAACTAGACGGGAAAATAACCAAATTTCGAAAAGAGACCAGGTCGGATATTGATTAAGTCTGAGAAGACCACCAGGCGGACCTTATGAAGGGTTACGATACGTTGCGCTTAGAGGACTCTCTCATCAGAGAAGCGGCATTACCGAACTAGACAGGAAAATAACCAAATTTCGAAAAGAGGCCAGGTCGGGTATTGAGAAAGCCCGAGAAGACCACCAGGTGGACCTTACGGAGGCTTATGATGCGTTGCGCTTAGAGGACTCTCTCATCAGAGAAGCGGCACTTACTGAACTAGACAAAAAAATAACCAAATTTCAAAAAGAGACCAGGTCGGGTATTGATAAAGTCCGAGAAGACCACCAGGTGAACCTTGCGGAGGCCATTGCGGAGGCTTATGATGCGTTGCGCTTAGAGGACTCTCTCAGCAGAGAAGCGACACTTACTGACCTAGACGGAAAATTAGCCGAATTTCTGAAAGAGACCAGGTCGGGGGTTGAGGGGGTCCGAGAAGACCACAAGGAGGCCATTGCGGAGGCTTATGGGGCGTTGCGCTCAGAGGACTCTCAACAGAGAAGCGGCACTTACTGAACTAGACGAAAAAATAACCGAATTTCGAAAGGAGGCCCGGTTGGGGGTTGAGGGGGTCCGAACGGGTATTGAGAAAAGCCCGAGAAGACCACAGGCGGACATTACGGAGGTTTATGGGGGTTGCGCTCAGAGGACTCTCTCATCAGAGAAGCGGCGGTTGCTGAACTAGATGAAAAAATAACTGAATTTCAAAAAGAGGCCCGGTTGGGTGTTGAGGGGGTCCGAACTGGTATTGAGAAAGCCCGAGAAGACCACCAGGCAGCTCTTGCGAAGGCTTATGAGGTGTTGCGCTCAGTGGACTCTCTCATCAGAGAAGCGGCGGTTGCTGAACTAGACGAGAAAATAACCGAATTTCAAAAAGAGGCCCGGTCGGGTGTTGAAAAAGCCCTAGAAGGCCACCAGGCGACCATTACGGAGGCTTATGATGCGTTGCGCTTAGAGGACTCTCTCAGCAGAGAAGCGGCACTTACCGAACTAGACGGAAAGATAACCGAAGTTTCCGATAAACTGAAACATGATCGTAGAGCCGCGACCAAAGCTCTTGAGGAGGCCTCTTATAAGATTCGTACTGAGGCCCATACCTCTATCGGGGTGGTTGCCGGATTGGTGCAAACAATGAAAACGCCAAAACGTGCCATAACAGTTTGGGCTGAGAAGCGGGGCCCATTGGTTGAGGGGCACTATGAATATTCGTTCGGTGCCAAAGCGAGTAATAAATGTGGGGGATACGCCATGACAGCTGCAAGTACAGTTATCCGAATGGCGGTCTGCTCGGTTAATGCTAGTGGTAAACCTGTGGGCGCGGTCACGATAAATCTTGTAGTAGATGGGGAAGAACGGGGGATTGGAGTCACTAAAATCGCTGGAGATAGTTCGACGGTGGTTTCGTTCGCCGGTTATGATCGAATTAGACTTTCCGAAGGTAGTGTTATTAACTTTGTTACGAAAATCGGTAACCCAGAGAGTTTTTCCACTATTGTCTCATTGTTAATTGAACTTAATTTGTAAATACTAATATATTGAAAATCATGAACGAATCACCGCTTCCAATTGTCAATATCACTCCATCAACACGGTATCCAATTGTCAATACCACTCCATCAACACTGTGTACAATTAACAAAAGAAGTTCAGATTTTAGGTTGAATAATATCGTCGCTATGCAGGATATTTTAGTTAGAGAATATAGAAATAGAAAAAGACACGCTAAAAAAATATAAGCGCGCGGCGAATATAGCTGAAGCATCTAGTACGGTTCTGGCAAGTTTATCTGTAATGAGTGGTGCGGGAACTGCTGCAACACTATCTACAATTGTAACGGTTCCACTTGCAGGGGTTTTGAGTGGAATTACCGTTTTATCTGGAATACTTTGTATGGTAATTAGGGCGTCGGGTGGAAAACTCGAGAAAAAATGTAGAAAACATGATAGAATATCCGTTCTCGCCAGGTCTAAGAAAAATAGCATCAACGTTATAGTGTCCAAAGCGTTGGCCGATAAGAAAATATCAAATTTAGAGTTTGAATCCGTAGTGGAAGAAATGGGGAGATATGAAAAATTAAAAAATGATATTAGAATCAAAGCACACGCCACCATGCCCAAGCTTGAGTACTGATTGGGATAAATTTAGGGTAAAATTTGGAGATAAAGTCGGAGGAAATTAATATTTTTATTAAATAATTAATTTTATAATTTTCTTTAAATTAATTAATTAATATTATATTGGTTCAATAAACAATTTATTAATTAATTTTAGGAAAATTATTAACAATTTAAAAAAAAGAAATTTTTTTTTTAGGTCTCACCGAGGCTCGAACCCGCGGCAGCCCCTGACTTTGTTGGTGAAAATAGTTGTGTTTTATTTGTTTTCTTATATTAATTATTATGTTTTCTATGTAATTATAGGGGATGTTCAGCTTTAAATTATTAATAATTTTATAATTTTCTTAAAATTAATTATAAAATTAATGAAATAATGAACCATCCCGTAAATTTGTTAACCTCTCTAAGTGTTTATAAATAACCTGTGTACACACCGCCTGTGTAAATCAATAATTGTACAACACTAGGTTGTGTTTATCATAACAGCCTTCATGGTCGTGTGGTTAAGGCGACACTCTATAGAGACGTGGGTCGTGAGTTCGAGTCTCGACGGGAGCTAAAACATTTTTATTTCTATCCCTACAAATGTGGTCGCTATGGTAAACAACTGCATGACAACGTCGTTCCTATCCGACCGCTCGAGGTTGATACAAAAATAAATTCAGATTGCCAGTTTACATACCATCGATAAGGAAAAATATACACTCAAAGTATGACAACGGCGTTCCTATAAGACCGCTCGAGGTTGATGAAAAATAATTCCAGATAGCCCGTTTACATACCTTCGATAAGGAAAATACACTCGGCTATAAATTAATTAGTAGTTTTTTTTCTGTTCAATAATAATTTTTCAATATCTTTATAAGCGATATCGTAGAAATGTACATTCGTAAACGAATCGTTGGGTTTTAACAATTTTATATAATACACCTTAGTTTCATATCCGATACGCATTATCCGTCTTAATGTTTGTATTTGCCTCTTGTATAGTTGACATAATTGCGGATATATTGTAAATGCAACGTTTTTATCGGAGCGTAATAAATTACGCTGGTATTTCCTGTATTCGATATCGCCTAGTGTTTTCATTTTATAGAATTTATATACAGGATCATAACCCCCGTAAGCTTCGTAAACTTCTTCAACACAGTCATTAAAAACTTTCAATTCCAATTGAATTGTATTATCCATTTTCTCTAATAATATTGGTAGTTGTTTTTTCTGTTCAATTTTCCAATTTTATAAAATTAGTTTGATAATGTTTTTTACAGTGTTTTAATGCTGTAGAAACACCGTGACTTATTAGATCGATTCTATCTTTCTAACTGACTTTCCGATTTTAATTATTACTAAACGATAATACTTGCGAGCACGTAATCCCTTGTTAACCATTCGATGAGTAGCCTGAGTGCCACCGCATGGTGGACATAGCAATGACTCGGCTTTGGTCCCTACCCCACAATGCCGACATGGGCGAGGCGAAACGGAACCTCTTCGCATCCATGCACGGTGATGTTTGCAATATTCGTAAATACCGGTGCGATGACACCTCTCGTGACTACCTGTCTTCAACCACGCACACTTAACTAGAACCATTATGTTATTATATATACTGAGTATAACATAGGGATTTTTATCTCTAATAGGGTGTATCTTCTCATGTCATAAATATATGGTCTCGCGGTAATAGTATATAAGAGTCACCAATGATACCACCATGCGGTGGGGGGTGCCGCGCGTAGCCGGTGCCTTCCAGAGGGTGATGGTATCATTGTGACTTATATACTACTAAGTACTTGTTTATGCTTGTTTGGCCCTCTGGTACGTTTTTATCTTTGGCTCTTTTGTTACCTGGTAGGTGAATTGGGTTATTGCCCATTATAAAAGTAGTAAGATTATTACTGATCCTACTGCTTTTGGGAGGGGGCCAAGTGATTCTGGTGTGGCGAGGACCTGGCATCAGATCACTATCATTCTGATTTCAGGGCTGAATATATACTTATTTTTATTGTAAACATTCGGTTCTGATTTTCCCCCCATTTGTACAGGTAATATATGTGATTTAGTACTAAACCCATTGACCCAGGCTTAAATGACCTTAGTTGTTGATAGGCCGTTAAACCCCAACAAACATAAAAAAATATTTTTTTATGGTCTAATCCCCGTATGTTTCAGCAACAACACGGGTAGTGGGAAGAAGCGCTACAACGTGCCGGCCGACATCGAGGCCAGCTTTGATAACCTGAGTCGCCAGTCGTCTTCGCTCGTTGTCATGAACCGAGGCGAAGTCAGTAACCATGGCAACACCATGAACCGCGGCGATGTCGGTAACCACGGTAACCATGGCGATGTGAACGCAGTATCAACAATGTCCACGGTGCCCGCCACACAGCCTCCGAAACTGTTCAAGGCCGTCACAGAACCAATACAGGTGATTCATGTCGTTATTTCAATTGTATATAGCACAGGCACCAAAGCCTCTTTAAATCATACCCAATTTTACTCTAGCTGATATTAAATATCTACACAGTAGGACACTCGCCAACTTTTCAACCAACGAAAGTGGATTATTTACCTTGGGCCAGGCTCACTAATTCAGTATTTATAACGCGCGCGAAGGCCGGATCAGCAGGGTCTTCTTGCGCATTACAGTTACTGAATTAGTGAGCCGGGCCCAAGGTACACTAGTACCACTTGCGTTGCTTGAAAAGATGGCAGGTTTTTTGTCGCGCCCGCTTGTGGAAAGCGCGATATAGTCAGCACTTTGGCATACGTACGTACGTACGTGTGTCCGGTTAAAGTTTTTGGTTAAGTTGTTTGGTTAAGTTTTTGGTTAAGTTCTTTGGTTAAAGTTTTTTGGTTAAGTTTTTTGGTTAAAGTTTTTGGTTAAAGTTTTTGGTTATACTATATCTCTGCAACTGCTTTGCCCATTACCTTGAAACTTCACATGGGTGTTTATCATCATCTATATTTTCATTCTACCCCCCCTCCCGTGCGGCCCCTGCGCCCAATGTCTAATGGTCAAAATTACTTTGAAGTTTTTGGTTAAGTTTTTTGTGGTTAAAGTTTTTGGTTAAGTTTTTTGGTTAAGGTTTTTTCTTGTTATCTATATCTCTGCAACTGCTTTGCCCATTACCTTGAAACTTCACATCGGTGTTTATCATAATCTATATTTTCATTCTACCCCCCTCCCGTATGGCCCCTGTGCCCAATGTCAAGGTCAAATTACTTTGAAGTTTTTGGTTAAGTTTTTTGGTTAAAGTTTTTGGTTAAGTTTTTTTGGTTAAAGTTTTTCGTTATACTATATCTCTGCAACTGCTTTGCCCATTACCTTGAAACTTCACATGGGTGTTTATCTTCATCTATATTTTCATTCTACCCCCCTCCCGTGCGGCCCCTGTGCCTAATGTCAAGGTCAAATTACTTTGAAGTTTTTGGTTAAGTTTTTTGGTTAAAGTTTTTCGTTATACTATATCTGCAACTGCTTTGCCCATTACCTTGAAACTTCACATGGGTGTTTATCATCATCTATATTTTCATTCTACCCCACTCCCGTGCGGCCCCTGTGCCCAATGTCAAGGTCAAATTACTTTGAAGTTTTTGGTTAAGTTTTTTGGTTAAGTTTTTTGGTTAAAGTTTTTGGTTAAGTTTTTGTCGCGCCCGCTTGCGGAAAGCGTGATATAGTCGGCACTTTGGCGTACATACGTGTGTCCGGTTAAAGTTTTTGGTTAAGTTCTTTGGTTAAGTTCTTTGGTTAAGCTCTTTGGTTAAAGGTTTTGGTTAAGTTTTTTGGTTAAAGTTTTTCGTTATGCTATATCTCTGCAACTGCTTTTCCCATTACCTTGAAACTTCACATGGGTGTTTATCATCATCTGTATTTTCATTCTACCCCACTCCCGTGCGGCCACTGTGCCCAATGTTAAGGTCAAATTACTTTGAAGATTTTGGTTAAAGTTTTTGGTTAAGTTTTTTGGTTAAGTTTTTTGGTTAAAGTTTTTGGTTAAGTTTTTTGGTTAAGTTTTTCGTTGTACTATATCTTCTTTTTTTTAGTGTCCATGCCTCGCCACAAGGCGCGACTTGCAGGCCGCGGCCATCTAGTATACCTTCTAGATATTTAATATCGGAGTAAAAATGGGTACGATGTAAAGAGCGTTTTGTCATTCATACCACAAAGTGTCTGTTGTATATTATGTGGCTTGACTAGAGTATATATGTGGCTTAACTGGAGACATGGGGCCTACAGATTTTTTTGCAACAAGTGTAGATCCAGATCAGACTGCATCTGCATAGTCTGATCAGGATCTCACTATTCGCCATTCCATCAATTAAACTCCGTCAGGATTTTTTTATTGGAATATAGGTCGTTATCAGGCTACAGGAGTGTGCTATTTGAGCAGGAGCTACACTGGTCACAAATCCCATAAGCCCCATTTCTCCAGTCATGGCCATGTATACCAACCCCTAAAACCATTCAGTTGACTTTATACGGTTAGATTAACTGAAAATAATTAGCGGTAACATTCTCCCAATCTTACAATTTGGTCCACTTCGGCTGACTGTTCATTGTAAACCAAATTTCAGAGCAAATGTGCAATTCAATTTTTGTAAGCGTAAAGGTACATGCCCACTCAGTAGGCACACAATGTTCTTTATAGGAATTAAATAATTGTATAATTGTGTCACTATTCCACCAGTTCCAAAAATTACGAGTGCTCGCTATACATATATAATCGTTTAGTAATATTTATTTGCTGATGGTGACTCGTGGTTTTATCATGCTACTTTCATATGCAAATGAGGTAGGATATTTTTGGGCCTACTGTGTGGGCATATATCTTTCAAATCTCGTAATGTCCATTTATACATAAATGATGGTAACCCCAAGGTCAAGGTCATAAACTTTCCGCAATCACAAAAGTTAACATTGAGAACATTTTGTTTCCTGTCGTGGAATGTCGCGATATTTAATACATGCATTCACATGGTGATCTAGAAACAAAATTGCAATTTAACCCCATCTCTTTAATGCAACAAATGGAAGAGTGATTTTTGCAATAGGTTATCCGGCGTGTTTGATATGTTAGCGATATAAAACTGTTACAGCTGTATCAATAAATTATTAATAAAGAACATACACATGCAGAAATTGGTTATTTTACCGTGTCAATGTGTTTATCTGACATTTATATGTATGTCTTGTAAATTTGAAAGCTTCATTTCATTATGTTGAATGTTGAACAACAAGAAGAGAAAAGATGGCTTCCATTGGAAAATTATTTCCCTGTTATATTATTTGTGGCAATTTACCAGTTCTACATCAAAGATTATTTGAATAAAGGCTGTTGATTGGGTCAAATTGTAGCCGTAGATAACATATCGGAGGCAAATTATTGCAGACAAATCATTGACAAGTCATTGACAAATCTCGGAGCTCAGATAAGCTGTGTATTTGCTTAAATACCCAATTAAAATTGCCAAAAACCAAATTGAAATCAGAAGTAGCGAGTATTAAAAAGCAATAACAAATTTGTGGTACCTTTATCATGCTGCAGAAAACAATAAACAGACCACAAATATAGAATATAGAATAGTTTTTCCTATTTTCCATGAAAACACAGCTTGGTATTTCATTAGAATTGTCTCCAAGGAGACAATTCTAATGAAATGCCAAGACATGTTTTAATTTTGAAGCAAACTATTCAATAATTGCTGTCTGTTGATGTGTAAACATTAGTGTGATTTTATTTCACCACATTGCTGTGAGTATTTTGTACTCCCACTGTTGATAAATTAAATGTGTATTCAGATAAAATAAGTGCGTAAAATACGCACCTTATCTGGAGCGCTGTGTGCTGTGTATTTTCAGGTAAGGAACTTACAGATGCCGACCCTTCAACCTCTGGGAATCCGGGTGTAGGTCGCACCTATTGTTTCTATAGGACGTTTTCTTTTGTATTTCGATTTTGAACAATGGTGTAAAACATGTCCTTTGATAAAATTTAAATAGTGTTTTCAGTAAAGCGACAGCTTGACAATTCTATTTTGCTACTAGCTGAACTATAGAAGTACATTTAAATCTACTTGCCCAGACAGAAATGATACTCATCCAAACCTTATAAAAGGTAATGACTCGGACACATCCTTGCAATTTGGAAAATATACACTATCTTGTCATTTGCCGGCTTTTATAACAGATTATCTGATCATGGAATATTTTAATTTCTTTGTGAGAAAATAAGGAACAGTTTGTGCAAGTGCCTATATATAGAACGTACTTGCCCAGAAGCAATCCGCACTCGCCCTGGCTGCTGAACAAGTCCTAAAAGATAACAGTATTAACATTTAATTAATAGGCAAAATTAATTTACTGAATATCATCCCCACCTGCCAGATTATTTTTTATTTGTATCTATTTGAATGAAAATCATTAATTATTGTTTTTAACACTATTTACAACAAATTTTAATAAGTCACCCTCTCGCCACATTTTCCCTCTAAAATTTGGATTTGGATAATATTCAGTAAATTAACATTTTATGACCTTGCAATGCTGAATTACATTTTGTCGTATGCTGATTACCTTTTATTTTCTATTTTTATCAACAAAAACATAGTTTGCCAGCACTCTCCAATGGAAACGATTGTCAAGTGCTGCCAAACCATGTTTTGGTGACAAAAAAAGAGACAACAATATAAAAATAAGTTTTGTTTCCCGAAACTTTGTTATCTGCTGTTTATTTATTTTTTAAATTTAATTTTTCTCAACATAAACATAGTATGGCAACACTTTAGAATCAATTGCAATGGAAGTGCTGCCAAACCTTACTATGACCATGATCACTATGATCATGATTAACCCTTAGAAGGTGAAGAACCGTAAATTGTCGTCTGCTGTTGTTTCTTATTTTGTATTTTCTCTAAATAAAAACATGGTTTGGCAGCATTTTAGAATCATTTCCATTGGAAATTATTCTAAAGTGCTGTCAAAGCATGTTTTTCATAAGAAAAATGGAAAATAAAAAATAATCAGCAGATGACAAATTTTAATTCAGCTCTGTTAGTGTTAACTTAGTATTTACATTAAAGGCACTGAGTCTCAGATATGTAATAAATGCAGTGAAATATATATAGCTATTATTATAGATGATATTGTTTTGAACCTTGAACCTATATGTGCAGGGTGTGATCTGAATTTGTTAAAGGTATATTCCCACTCAGTACATGCAGTTAGCACAAACTGTTTGTTATAGGAATTAAATTAGTGTATAATTGTGTCACTATTCCACCAGTTCTAAAAATTACAAGTGCCCTCTATACAGATATAATAATTTAGTAATATGTATTTTACTGATAGTGACTCGCGGTGGTTTCGGGTTATTTTCATATGCAAATAAAGCATGGTATGTGTTTAATTATCTATACTACATGTAATTAAATGCGTCGCCTGAAAAAAATAATATTTTCGACAGATTATAAAGTACAGGTCATTCTCGTTATCTCGAAGTCGAATGGACTGATGAAAATATATCGACATATCCGAACTTCGAGATAACAATTCGGCAAATGTCTCTGAAAAAAAATAAAATGAACAAAACGCATCAGAAATGTCTCTTTACTTTATTTCCGGGTTTTCATAAATCGCGGCTTGAGTTTATTCTAAGCTTTTTCGTAATTAACAGACGATTTACTTATTGCTACAATTCATTTTTCTGTTAAAAGAGATTTGATATCGCATTAAGTTTAATTGATTAATTATGGTTTTAAGTGCACTGCGTTAACTGGTCATACAAGTTTAAACGCATTTTAGCGTCTTTTAGACGTGTGAAAACTTACCCGAGATAATCGCTCTGATTGAGACTTGGCGGCGCGGGGGGCTTAATTTTCGCATCGACATATCAGAATACAAATGTGAAGGACTTCGACTAAATCGATATATCGACATATCCGATATCGAGTTATCAGGAGTAAAATATATGATATATATAGGGAATTCTTCCGGGACCTGGGACGTATATCGAGATAAGCAGGTATATCGAGATAAGCAGGTATATCGAGATAAATGATACTCAACTGTACGTATGATCATTGCACATCAAAAAATAACTACAGAGAATAAATTGTAATGTCCGTTAACATTTTAAGGATACACGGTTATCACCCTTGATATCAGTGTGGAAATTTAAGTCTGATATAAAATGTATAATAATGCTAATCAATACGTGGGGTAACGGTGAATGAATGTTTATGTTGCCAGAAAATGTCTCGGATGATGTCTCTGATATAAAGAACACTTTGAGCCTACTGAGTGGGCATGTACCTTTAACCCTTCGACCGCTACACACAACAATTGTCGTCTGCTGTTGCTTTTATATCTTGCATTGTTTCTCAATAAAAACATGGTTTGACAGCATTTCAGAATCATTTCCAATGGAAATGATTCTGAGTGCTGTCAAAGCATGTTGTAAATTATTTGAAAGTGCTGTCAAAGCATGTTTTTGATGATACAAATGGAAAATAGAAAATAAACAGCAGACAACAAAAAATTAAGATAGCGGTGTAAGGGTTAAAAGAACTGTTGCTCCAAATGCCAGTTTTTGTGCCCCACCACGATAGTGGAGGGGTCATTTAAGTGTTACACTTGTCCGTCCGTCTGTCCCGTCCCGTACTAGCTACAGACCTGAAACTCTGTAGCTTCCTTATAATGAGTAGATGCACAAAGTTTATTTCAATTTTTTATTCAAATCTCGGGTAATGGATTATCTCCCCATTTTTTACTTAGAATTTAGCAATTTTGCCTTATACACTTGGTATACACTACACTTACACACTTGGTATACACTACACTTATACACTTGGTATACACTACACTTATACACTTGGTATACACTACACTTACACACTTGGTATACACTACACTTACACACTTGGTATACACTACACTTACACACTTGGTATACACTACACTTACACACTTGGTATACACTACACTTATACACTTGGTATAACACTTACACGGATACACTGTTATACACTTACTACTTACACTTGGTATACACTAACACTTACACACATTGGTATAACACTACTTATACACTTGGTATACACTACACTTACACACTTGGTATACACTACACTTACACACTTGGTATACACTACACTTACACACTTGGTACACTTACACATTATACACTTGGTAGACACTACACACTTACACACTTGGATACACTATTACACGGTATACACTACTTACACACTTGGTATACACTACATTATACACTGGTATACATACATTACACACTTGGTATACACTACACTTACATTGGTTACATACATTACATGGTATCACTAACTTACACACTTGATATACACTACACTTACACACTTGGTATACACTACACTTACACACTTGGTATACACTACACTTACACTTGGTATACACTACACTTATACACTTGGTATACACTACACTTATTACACTTGGTAACAATTCACTTATCTACACACTTGGTATACTACACTTACACTTGGTATACAATACACTTACACACTTGGTATACATACACTTACACACTTGGTATCACTACACTTACACACTTGGTATACACTACACTTACATTGGTATCTCTTACTTGGTATACACTACACTTATACATTTACTTATGATATTTAAAGAAGATACAAAGTTTCTTTTGATTTTTGATTCGACCCCCGGGTCGTGGATTATCTTCCCCTTTTTGACTTAATAGAATTTTGCCTTGTTTACTATCAAAGCGGTAGGTGGGGCATCCGTGTTCTATGAACACATTTTCTAGTTCAATTTCCATCAAAATGTGTCTGTCCTGTAGCTGTAGTCCAGGTGGTGGCCGGTGGGTATCCATGAACCCTTACTCTACTTGATAAAAGAAAATGTTGTTATTTGAATTTAAAGAAAAAGAAGCCGAATTCCATTGTCAGACACTGTGCATTTAACCTGTTTAAGTTTACAGTTGCTTCTGCATGGTTTCAGTTATAATTAATGTTGCTTACCATGCATGCATGAACGCCAACTTGTTTGTGGCATTGTGTTAACCTAAATACATAATATGCATGTCGTTGGGTATACATGTTCGTATTTTATATTAAATAGTGCTTAAAGGTACATACCCACTCAATAGGTACAAAATGTTCTTTATAGGAATTAAATAAGTGTATAATTGTGTCAACGTGACTATTCCACCAGTTCTAAAAATGAAAAGTGCCCGCTATACAGATATAATCATTTAGTATTATTAGCTCACCTGAGCGAAGCTCATGTGAGCTATTGTTACCGCAATGTGTCCGTCGTCGTCCGTCGTCATCGTCGTCGTCCGTGAACATTTTCAAACGTCTTCTCCTCGGTAACCATTGGGCCTATGGTCACCAAACTTCATGGTCATGGTCCTTAGGTAGGGGGATTACAAAATTGTTAAAATGACGTCATTACGTAATCCAAGATGGCCGCTGTCTAAAAATAGCACAAATTCTTAAAAAATCTTCTTCTCAAGAACCGCCAACCGGATTTTGACAAAACTTGGTAGGAATGATCGATGTACATTGCTCTTTCAAAGTTGTTAAAATGGTGACCCTGGGGTTAAAAATGGGCGTGGCCCGTGGGGTCAAATTGGGGTCAAATTTTATTTTTGACTGAATATGGTCATTTCATATATCAAATTGAAGGTATCAATGAGGCGATCACTCTGGTGCATTTTTTGTCGAAATCGGATTGTTATGTCATCCAAGATGGCCGCCGAAAGGTCAAAAGGTCGTTCTTTTATTAGAGATTTCAAAATTCTTCTGCACATGAACCGCTTGGCCCATGGTAGCCAAACTTAAAAGTTATGGTCCATGGGTGAAGCCTTTTCAGATTTGTTAAAATGGAGGTCATCGCTAATCCAAAATGGCCGCCGTCTAAAAATAGCATAAATTCTTAAAAAATCTTCTCATGAACTGCTTGCCGGATTTCGACGAAACTTGGTAGGAATGATCGATGTACATTGCTCTTTCAAAGTTGTTAAAATGGTGACCCCGGGGTTAAAAATGGGCGTGGCCTGTGGGGTCAAATTGGGGTCAAATTTTATTTTTGACCAAATATGGTCATGTCATATATCAAATTGAAGGTATCAATGAGGCGATCACTCTGGTGCATTTTCTGTCGAAATCGGATTGTTATGTCATCCAAGATGGCCGCCAAAAGGTCAAAAGGTCGTTCTTTTATTAGAGATTTCAAAATTCTTCTTCACATGAACCGCTTGGCCCATGGTAGCCAAACTTAAAAGTTATGGTCCATGTGTGAAGCCTTTTCAGATTTGTTAAAATGGAGGTCATCGCTAATCCAAGATGGCCGCCATCTAAAAATAGCATAAATTCTTAAAAAATCTTCTTCTCATGAACCGCTTGCCGGATTTCGACGAAACATGGTAGGAATGATCGATGTACAATGCTCTTTCAAAGTTGTTAAAATGGTGACCCCGGGGTCAAAAATGGGCGTGGCCCGTGGGGTCAAATTGGGGTCAAATTTTATTTTTGACTGAATATGGTCATGTCATATATCAAATTGAAGGTATCAATGAGGCGATCACTCTGGTGCAATATTTGTCGGAATCGGATGATTATGTCATCCATGATGGCCACCAAAAGGTCCATTTATTCAAGATTTTTAACGTCTTTTTCTCGGGAACCACATGGCCGATGCTGGGTGAAGCATTTTCAGATTTTGTAAAATGAGAGTCATCGCTTATTCCAAGATGACCGCCAACTCAATGTCACATTCTCCTCTGGTGTTCATGGAGTCAGGTGAGCGAATTAGGGCCATCATGGCCCTCTTGTTTATTTTACTGATAGTGACGCGCGGGTTGGTATCAGGCTATTTTCATATGCAAATGCGACATGATATTATTTAATTATTTATACTAATTAAATGCGTCACCTGAAAAACTATTATTTTCGACAGATTATAAAGTATGATCTGATATAAAATGTTTAATAATGCCAATCAATACGTGGGGGTAATGGTGAATAATTGTTTATTAAATGTCACCTTGAAAAAATAATATTTTCGTCACATTATAAAGTATGATCATTGCACATCAAAAAATAATTACGGAGAATAAATAGTAACGTCCGTTAACATTTTTATTTTTAATGAAACACGGTTCTATTGTCAGCGTGGAAATGTATAATAATGCCAATCAATATGTGGGGTAATGGTGAATTAATGTTTATTTTGTCAGAAAATGTCTCGGATGATGTCTCTGATATAAAGAACAGTTTGTGCCTACTGAGTGGGCATGTACCTTTAATAGTTATTTTAATGGGCCATCATAATGTAATAAAATTTGAGTTCGAATATAATGTATAGAGAATAGTAGGTTAGTGCCGTGAATGGGAAAAAATATCTGGCAAGGCTCAGGAAACGGGATGGGCGAGGCTCTGCCGAGCACATCCCGTTTCCGTGCCTCGCCAGATATTTTTTCCCATTCACGGCACTAACCTACTATTCTATTTATCCTGTCAACACATACACATAGCTTTAAAATGCAAAAAATAACTCCAGCCGCATCCTCAAAATCGGAGAATCGACTAGTATGACAACTGTCTATATCCATACGCAGTGATTAGGTCGTATTGACAGGATATCAAAAACGTTTCACAGCACCGTGTTTCATGGCACATACATACGCACTGTGTTGACGGGATGAAATGATGTATTTGCACAAAAACGAGTTCTTACAATATGTTGTTGTGACTGGAGAATGGGACTCGTGGGTTTTGCAGCCAGTGTAGATACAGATGAATCTGTGCAGGGCTGAATTTCATATATATTTATTTTGATGTAAATATTCCGTTCTGATTTTGTGATTTTCACCACAATGCAGCAGGTTATATTTGGGATCGAACCTGTAAGTGAAACATTGTCGTCTGCTTGGTGTTGTGATTACAACATAAATTTATAAGCGATATCGTAGAAATGTACGTTCGTAAACGAATCGTTGGGTTTTAATTTTTTGTATAATACGCCTTAGTTTCATATCCGATACGCATTATCTGTCTTAATGTTCGTATTTGCCTCTTGTATAGTTGACATAATTGCCGGTATAATATTGTAAATGTAACGTTTTTATCGGAGCGTAATAAATTACGCTGGTATTTCATATATTCGATATCGCCTAGTGTTCTCATTTTATAGAATTTATATACAGGATTATAACCCCCGTAAGCTTCGTAAACTTCTTCAACACAGTCATTAAAAATTTTCAATTCAAATTGTATTGTATTATCCATTTTCTCTAATAATATTGGTACTTGTTCTTTCTGTTCAATTGGACGTGAAAAAAACATGATGTATTTATGACACCAATATATACTTTCAAAAGTCAATTACCAATATAATTGGGACTCCCTCTTTTCAAAATTATTTTCTCCAAAAATTCATAAATTTGCTGTCGGGAGACCCAATTTTCCTCGTTAACCAATTTTTTGATTTTCGGGGGTGGTGGGGGTATTATAGAGGGTTATAAATGATATCACGGTAGGTGGTATCATTTTGACTCCCTTACTACTACTGCATATATATATCGCCACTCAGGTAAGGTCCTCTATATACATACCGTCCTCACCTCATCCCGGCCTTAAATGACCTTACCTGTTGATAGGCCGTTAAACACCAATAAACAAACAAACACAAAATATCACACTTTACATGTACCATTATATAGATTAGTTTAAGTAATTTAAATGAAATTAAATTGGGAACCATATGAATAACACACACAAAAAATAGCATGCAGAGCACTAGACTAAAGTTATTAATCAATATTGTAAACAGTTTTGTAATAAATCCCAACTAGTTTCCAACTTCATCATTGGTGCAAATGGGTTCAGAAAAATGATAGAAATCTGCAATTAAATTTTGTTGTAAATTTACTTTTAACCACTTTCTATGCCTATTTCAGACATAGGGATAAATATCTTTTTTGCATACTGGGAAACTTCTGGGCTATAAATAGTTCATAAATAGCAGACGATAATTTATTTTCTTTTATTTCTCACTGTAAATATATTGAATAATTCTTGGAATTAGAATCGAGTCCAGAGAAATTGCAAGACATATTTACAGAGAGAAATAAGAAAAATAGTATGAATATGATGGCTAGCTGTTACATGTATTTTCACCGCTAGAGGTGTACCTCTTTGAGCTGGCGCGTTATTATTGTAAATATTATTGTAAACACGTGCTATTTTTAAATAGTTTACGTCATATGTTGTAGACATGGTATGTTTATATAAATGACAGACGATAATAAGTTGGTGGAGGTCAATCGATGAGTCCAAAAATAGGTAAACCAGGTGTATTATCATATCATAGCCTCGTTTTCGTGTATAATGACAACATGGCAAAGTGCACGTGCATGCATGTCAATATAATAATGTATCTTGGTACCCGAAATAGACATGTAGTGTGGCTCAGTGGTATCGAAGCGGGAGAATATCCATACGTTTGCAGATCTTTTGTTCATTTTATCTGGTCAAGAGTTCGTACATCACGAAACGCATTACTTTTGTCGATATCATTCTATAATTTTTATGACTGCTTGCTTGAGAAGGGAATAAGTGAAGCGGCGAGGGTTATCACTATTGCTGTATGACCTTAATGTGACATGATCAGCGAGTACATACTCCAGATTCTTCATGTACACACATATGAAATGGGCATTTAGTTATTAGTTTTCTTCAAAGTGAGACTAACGTTCTACATGTAATCTATCTCATGCTTAGTTAATGTAATTTGTAAGAGCAACACACATAAAAAAGATATATATATTAAAATATAAACAAATCAAAATATATGTGTATATATGTATGAAAAATTAAGATTCAAACTCACTACCTACGGTATTGATATCCGTCACTCTAACCCTTCGACTACATAGGACTTGATGACAAATCTCAAAATAAATGTTGAAAAGGAATACTGGCACGGGTATATTTACCTGTCTCACCTATTCTGTGTTTTGTTTATGACCGGTTTGTAAACAAGTAGCAAGTTATCGTCTGCGGACTATACCAGTGCAAAGGCAATAACATGCAATAGAATTGCTAATAGCAGTAAAATCGTTTAGTGCTCTAGTGGGTAGATCTGCTGTCTGGTGATCGGACGGTCGTGAGTTCGAATCCTGCCAAGGGCATATATCTTTCGCTCGGTTTTACTATTTTGGCGCCAGAGGTAATGCACACATCTCGAAATAGTCATGCATTTTCTTTTATACAACATTATAAAACACTTCACTTTGAACCTGATCATTGTGAAATGCATTCTTTTTGTGAAAGTCCACTTCGACTCACTACAAATGCAAATATGTTTCGGAGAACACCATGTCGAAAAATAAACCTCTCGGTTCAGAAAATAAACAAATAAATAAATAACCGTGGATACTGATCTTGATGAAGTGGTATCAGTAGAGAGCATTTCTTGCCTGATGATACACTAGCCTGACGACCGCTAGCTATACTGTACAACACCGTATCCTGACTGCTGATGGTACACTGACTGCTGATGATACATTGACTGTTGACGGTACACTGACTGCTGACAATACACTGACTGCTGACAATACACTGACTGCTGACGATACACTGATTGCTGACAGTACACTGACTGCTGATGGTACACTGACTGCTGACGATACACTGACTGCTGACAATACACTGACTGCTGATGATACACTGACTGCTGATGATACACTGACTGCTAACAATACACTGACTGCTGATGATACACTGGCTGCTGATGATACACTGACGCTGATGGTACATTGACTGCTGACGGTACACTGACTGCTGACAATACATTGACTGCTGATGGTACACTGACTGCTGCGGATACATTGACTGCTGACGGTACACTGACTGCTGACGGTACACTGACTGCTGACAATACATTGACTGCTGACAGTACACTGACTGCTGACGATACACTGACTGCTGATGATACACTGACTGCTGATGGTACATTGACTGCTGACGGTACATTGACTGCTGACAATACATTGACTGCTGATGGTACACTGACTGCTGATGGTACATTGACTGCTGACGGTACATTGACTGCTGACAATACATTGACTGCTGATGGTACATTGACTGCTGACGGTACACTGACTGCTGATGATACATTGACTGCTGACGGTACACTGACTGCTGACGATACATTGTCTGCTGATGATACATTGACTGCTGACGGTACACTGACTGCTGACGATACATTGACTGCTGATGGTACATTGACTGCTGATGGTACACTGACTGCTGACGATACATTGACTGCTGACGGTACACTGACTGCTGACGATACATTGACTGCTGACGGTACATTGACTGCTGACGGTACACTGACTGCTGATGATACATTGACTGCTGACGGTACATTGACTGCTGACGGTACACTGACTGCTGATGGTACACTGACTGCTGACGGTACACTGATTGCTGACGGTACACTGACTGAGGTTACATTGACCGCCGATGAAACGCTTGATTGGTATTGTGTTTTGAAATATAACATTGTTGGACAATGCATGCAACGTGCTTACTTATGGAGGCCATCTGTTAAAAATGACCTTATGAATATGATGCAATTTATTACCATAGCCATGTCAAAGTAATAAATATGTTATCTTACAACAGCAGATACATTGAACAACGTTGAATGTTTCCTCAATCGCAATATATCGATCATGAATATAGCGACGCGCAATAATAAACAAGGAAATATCTACAGGAATTCCATGTTTATTTATACACCAATGTTTATATAAACAAAGCATGTAAACAACGCCATGTCAGGCTGGTATTATTATACCATTCAGAGTTAACAATGGCATGTACAGTCTCCTCAAAAGTTGTCGGACATGTCCGTTAAAATTGCCGCCGGTCCGACGGTAAAACCGAAGTCGCCAGACTGAATGTCCAAACAACATTTTTTTTAAATTTTCTATTCTAAGCTTCAATGAAATCATCTTCCTTTCGTATGTGCTTCTGGTGCTAGCTAGCTTTTCTTATATGACTGATATACTTACAAAAAGATCTTAAATATCACACAAAATTCTATTTTTATAAATGTTTTTGTTTTTTCAGTCTGATAAATGTTTGTGCAGTCTGGTAAAAATTTCCAGTTTACCAGGCCGAATGTCGTGTAAAATGTTGGCAGATTCGCGTAGACTGCATATTTGAATGAGAATATGTATATGTTTTCTATGATGCATGAATTTCTTCTTGCTTAATCCTTACAATGCAATTAAATTTGGTCGTCTGCTGACTATTTTTAATTTCCATTTTTCTAGCAGGCGCATTGTACGTACGTACCGTGTTAAAGTTTTTTGGTATAATATCAAAGCCACGGCGGGCGCGACATGCGGGCCGCGGCCATCTAGTTCTCAATAAATACATGGTTTTGCAGAACTTTAAAATCATTTCCATTGGAAATGGATCATAGTCTGTTTCCATTGGAAATGATTCTAAAGTGCTGCCAAACCATGTTTTTGTTGTCGAAAAAACACAGAATACGAAAACAGCAGACGACATTTTTTGTTCCCAGCATTCTAAGTATTAAGTCTAAAAGATGAACAAATTTTGTACGGTCTGAATGTGCATGATGTAGCATGAACAGTTTGCTCAGATGAACATGCTAACGGCTGGATTGGGTATTGTATTATATTCGTATGGCTTTGATCATGTTGGACAATTCCATTGTCCAGTTAAAGAGCGTATTGGTGTATTTCACACATTTATTTAAGGAATAAAGCCATAGCCTGTTGTGTTTACAGTAGTTAGAAAACAATTTGGTCTGTTTAAGGTCTCCTCGCAAACTTTTACGGACCAAATGTTTTTCATACTACAGTAAACGCAACATAGCATGGTTTTATTACTTATATTTACATTGCATGTTCTCATAGTTTCAAGAATGTAAATAGCCAAGTAGTTAAATTTAAGAATCATATTTTACGTAATTTTGTCGCAATTCATGGAACAGTGACATTGCCGGTCAATAGCGTGACGTTATTGACAACGATGATGAACGTCATGTATTTTAATGACTTCAAATAAAAGTTAACAAACCAAAAACGTTGTGCGACATCATGTGGGGCTAAGGTAATGTACTGGGATATAAACACAATAGGCCATTATGAAATAAATCCCCGCCCGCCCCGCGAATTGAGGCCTCCCCTGATTTTTTTTATTGGCAAAAAAAAATAAATAAATAAGAAAGACATTGATGAATTATCATTTGCTATTAAGTTAAAGAGTTATTTTCATTAGCCATTATTTTCATTCCCAGCATACAAAGAGTTAATGGTCGATGGTCGGTATTTCCGATATCCTGAAAATATAAATATAAGAAATAAAATTTCACCCCCCGCCCCCATTTTGAAAAAAAAATGGATGAGAATCTAGCATTTATTTTATAATGGCCATACGTTGAATGGGCGTTTCCATTATAATCAGGCTAAAGCAGAGATAATGGAAATACGATCATTGAGCTCGGCCTTGGAATTTCTGACAGCATTTTTGCCTAGATTTCTTTTGAAAAAATACTATAAAATGTGTTCTGATAAATGACATTTGGATTTGACAAACAACAAGGTGGTTTCAGACTTGGGGAGAACACAGGGTAAAATGCAAAAAAAATATATCTGTAGTGAATAATCAGGGAACTTGCTGAAAGCACTCAAAATCGGGGACTTTTAAGTTTTTTTGGCCATTCTAATTTCAGGGCTGAATGTATATTTATTCGATGTAAATAGTCTGTTCCGATTTTGGGATTTTCCCCCCAATGCAGCAGGTTATAATCAAATACGGGATTGAACCCGTTGGCCCGGCCTTAAATGACCTTAGCTGTAGCTTAGCCGTTAAACACCAATTAAAAAAAACAATTACCGGTAGCTCTGAAAGTTCAGTAGATTTAATTTACAGAAACTGGTGTTTATTTTAGTAAATCAATAGCGGCGAAAACCACCATGTGATTAGTAGGGAGACAACTTAAGCACCGTGCCTGTTAATTAAATAATTTACAAGCTGTGTCAACTACAGAAGTATTCAAAGGTTCTGGGGGCCGTTTCACTAAACTTTGTAAGAAGATATTTTTACTTAACACATTCATGTAGTGCACTAATGTTATAATTTACTACCTACATGTAGTGATTATTTAATTCGAACAGATCCACAAAATATTTCTTGAAATCTGATGACAATGCAATTTGTTTTTATTTTGCACTTACAAACTTCTTAATCATACAAAGTTTCCTGAAACGGGCCCCTGGTGATTGTTTATTAAAATCATGTTGTTGTCAGTTATTGACAAGTGATTCATTAACGCCTGTTTCGGAACTGGGCCCCATGATTAGAACTTTCTGAGCATGTTGAAAATGAAATAAAAATGTCCAACACAGAAATGACAACGTTTCGCTATACATGTATTATAAATTAATCTGAAGGTACAGCGGAGCCCCTCAGAGGACGTAAAATTATTTTTTTTATTAATTTATACAATTTGTTCCCTCAATTTAACAATTCATTCCCACGGGAACGAATTCTTAATTCGTGGGAACAAATTTTTAATTCGAGGGAACCAATTGTTATATCGTGGGAACCAATTGTTAATTTGAGGGAACAAATTGTTATTTCGTTAGAACAAATTAATAACAAAAAATCCATGTCCCCTGCGGGGCTCCGTAGGTACATACATACTGGAGCATATTCTAGAAATGTGTACTCGAAATCAACAGTTTCAATGAAACGGGATGTTTTTTTGATCATCGGAACCAATTGCAGGCTCGGAAAGTTCTAAAATCATTGGGTCCGATCATGAACAGGTAACTAATCATGAATAAAATTGTTTTGAGTAATATTGCCTATTTTCTTTTCAATTGTCCATTCGTGGGTGGCAGGTGGGAGCATGCGATAGGTAATTTAACGATCGGAATTCATCCTTACCAGTATTCCGAACGGAGACCTGGTTTGGCCCTCAGGTACATCTTTGGTATTCTTGTATGTGAGGGTTTAATCTGGTTATACCCCTTGTATGAGTAATACGATTATTCCTAATCCCATTACTTTTAGGGGAAAGGGCCAAGTGACTTTGGTGTGGTATGGGCCTGGCACCATGTCATGTAATTCTAATTCAGGGATGAAAATATATTTATTTGGATGTAAATATTCTGTTCTGATTTTGGGATTTTCTCCTAAATGTAGCACGTTACATGCGGTATCGAAGCCGTTGGCCCGGCTTTAAATGACCTTAGCTGTTGATAGGCCGTTAAACACCAATACATCAAATCAAATCAATTTACAGAAAATGTCAGTTTCTGTCAATATTTTTCACTGAAGCATTACAAATCTTCCTCGGTGCAAAATCAGATGGCTTGTCCAGGGCACGATAATTCCACTCGTCCGCTCGTCCTGACGAGTGGAAACGCCTGCAGGACAATTGGAAATTTAAATTTTTGTAATGTTGATTTCTTAATTTTGCCATTCCTGTCCAAGTAAGGACGAGTAAAAATTTCAAGAATTTTTGCAGTCAGAGATTTGATCAAGTCTGTTATTCAGCAGCTAAAATAATGTGTGATTGGCAGAATGGTAACTGGCATATACTCATGTACTGTAATTAAATATTCCGTCGGATACCATTTGTTTTGAAAATATGGGTTTCCCAAAACAAATTGTATCCAAATATACATGTATTGTTACATGTATTCACGGCTCAGATAAGGAATTAGTAATTGAGTATTGTCACTCCATCATTTCTGAAGCAATTGGATAAAATAAAATCACACTACTGTTTACACATCAACAGATAGCAATTATTGAAGAGTTTGCTTCAAAATGAAAACATGTCTTGGCATTTCATGAGAATTGTCTCCTTGGAGACAATTCTAATGAAATACCAATATGTATCTGTGGTCTGTTTATTGTTTTCTGCAGCATGATAAAGGTACCACACAATTTTTATTGCTTTTTGATACTCGCTACTTCTGATTTCAATTGGGTTTTTGGCTATTTTAATTGGGTATTTGAGCAAGTACGCAGCTTATATGGAACTCTGATGTATTACGATAAAACAGTAGAAGCATACTAAGCCCAAACATTGGGACAGTCTTTGTTGTGGCAAACCAGACTGCCGTTGTTTGACACCGCTCACAGTGCTGTTTAACCATGCATGGCTGTAGATGGTGCTCATTCCGGGGCCAAGACAACACCTACATAATGCATGTGTCTCCTGACATTACTAGAACATTACGTCACCAGACCAGTTCACAACGGTCACACTGAAATTTTGAAATTTATTCGTTGTAAGGTCCTTTTATCAGCCGTCGTTCAATTTATGCTGAGGCCAGCGTATTCATCATTCAACATTCTTACACAATGGACCAATATATTCAAATCACTTTTTGTCTCGCCCACGTGAGTGGTAAGTGAGACATGGTGGTAAATCCTGCGTCATTGTCGTAGGCATCGACAATTATGTCTAAATGTAGAATATCTCCTGATCCGTTAGTTGGATCATTACCAAACTTCATAAATAGCTTCCTTCCATTGATAGCTATTCCTCCAGTGTCATTCAGGTGACATTGGCCTTCACTTTTGCAACCTTGATCATCAGTCAACAATTTTGGATGTACGTCCAAATGTTGACTATCTCCTGATCCATCAGTCGGATCATAACCAAACTTCACCAATAGCTTCCTCACATTGATGGCTATTCACCCAGTCATTCGGGTGACCTTCGCAGGTGACACACTCGCTGGCGATCACCTTGTTCTGCTTTTTCATTTTGAGGATGAAAGCATATGCAAAAAGGAGAATCATTATTTGTAATGGACCAGGGGCCCGTTTCACTAAACTTTGTACGACTAAAATGTTCGTAAGTGCAAATTTAGGATCGTCTGTAAATTGCAATTGGTGGATTTACATTTATTGAGCATAGGCTGCATATGCAGCATATGCTCAATAAATATAAATCCAATAATTGTTTACAAGAAACCATTGTTAATGTGAAATTTACAAGAATTGTTTACAAGAAACCATTGTTAATGTTTATTCGTAATCCTATTTTAGGGGAAGGGGCCAAGTGACTTTGGTGTGGTATGGACCTGCCACCAGGTCAGGTTATTCTAATTTCAGGGCTGAATATATTGTTTCTCGATGTAAATATTCAGTTCTGATTTTGGAATTTTCCCCCCAATGCAGCAGGTAAAACGGGATCGAACCCGTTTGCCCGGCCTTACATGACCATAGCTGTTGATAGGCCGTTAAACACTAATAAACAAACAAACAAACATTGTTAATGTGAAATTTACATTTTGCACTTACGAACATTTGTTGTACAAAGTTTAGTGAAACGAGCCTCTGGCACCATGTCGGATTATTCTAATTTCAGGGCTGAATATATTTTTATGCCACCGGGTTTCAAAGAAACGGGTGGCATATAGTGTTTGGACCGTCTGTCTGTCTGTCTGTCTGTCTGTCCGTGTTCACGAGAGGACATTTGTTGGGTACTTTTTATGTCCAGAAGTCAGTTATTGGGTAGTTTTGACTTGTTGGGTATAACCCAATCAGACCTTTTATTTATGCTCACAAGTGACTTGTTGGTGTGTTCCTACAGCAACTACCTAACAACCTTGTCAAAAAAACGGGGTATTATGGACTCCCACGTGTCCGTAAATCATGTCCTAACGTGTCCGAGACCACGGTAAAACAAGTCAAACCGAACGCTAGCTACTTTACTTTGTCACGTAGACTAGCCACTCTCGATTCCAGCCTAAACAGCGTCGTATTTTCGCGCCTAATTTTAATTGTCCGTACTCGCCTCGGCAATAGGTCCCATTCGGAATTCCAGCCAATCCGGCGTATTTTCGCGCCTATTTAATTTCCGGTATTCGCCGGCAATAGCCGATTCGATTCCAGCCGGCAGTTCGTGTCGATCATTGTTGGAACGTATGAACTGAGGTATGTATCCGTTACTTTATACATCAATCTGTCCATTTTGTATTTGGGTTTCCAACTCTATTTGCAAATTAAGATTTCTGACGCATGTCACATGAATAATTTTGTGCCGAGAAGTTGCTGTCTGTCTACTTTTGACCGTTTTTTTTCTCGTCATGATTTTCAACGGCAACTGGCGACTTGTAATAATGGCTGTTTATTTGTTTCATTTTATATCTACGGATATATCAAGATGCTTGACTATTTTGTATGAAATTTCAGCCATTTCGTTTTGTGTTTTATAGTCTAATATGCGTTTTATCAAAGTCTGGTGATTTCGGCCCAAACCATATCGGACCAAGACGCGTCGGCCTCGAAAACCATTTAAAAAAACGTTAACTTTCCCATTGTGTTCGTTATTTATATACAATTCCCATATATATTTGATCGGGAGTGTCCCGATTTTTAGCCCCCTACCTCGTTTCTCTCCCCTCGGGAGATAGATTCTCCCGATTTTGTAAAAAAAAATAAAAAGATTTATTTTCACCAATCGGAATTTAGGTCAAATTTCAGACCCGCAGTAAATGTTTTAATGGCGGCGTTCTAGTGGCATGGCCAGGAGATAGGGTTCTTGGAATATAAACACTGATGTAAGAGCGTAATTCGTAAGTGACGTTGCTACAACTTGTAGTTAACTAACAGATATCGTATGCAATTGATACCAAGTAACCATTACGACGATCTACCAGATTCCTATTCAGGAAACTCTTCGCAACCTGCGAGTTGTAAAAGCGAAATGTGGCGAGGTGGCTATTTCATTATTCTATTTGGCGTGTGAAAATCATGCGAAAACCGTACGACACATTATCATTCTATCAATCTATTTTTTAACAAATGAGCTTAAAAATTTTAATCCGTTAAGTCTACGCGAAACCGATTGCAGTGTAGTTTTTGTTTTTGCAAAACGGAACTTAAAAGTTAAAGTAATAAACTGACTTGTTGTAATGTATGCTAGTATAAGAGCTAGTTTTCCATTTGAAAGTCTACATTACTTAACTGAAATGCTTAGAAAACCGCAATTAAATATCAAAAACAAACTTATTATTCTAAAACATTGTAAAATGTGTTGATTTGCCAAGACTATATTTTTTTCGGTCTGGTATTAGTGGTAATTAATTTGTAAAAAATAAAGTTTGCCAGATCAATGCCCTGTAAAGCATTTGCCAGTTTCGCGTAGACTGTTGGTAGTTTAGGGGAGGGGATAACCCTGCTGATTTTTGTCCCCCGCCCGCAAAGCGGAACGAGACATAGGTTCTGCTTTTTTCCGGCGGCGGCGTCATCAATTTCAACGTTAAGTTTTCGTGTTTCGATCGTTTATTACAACAACACCTTACATCCGCAATCATCAAACTTGACTCTTACATGCCTTTAACTAGGATATGTAGATGAATATAGACAAGGCCTCGAACAAGGCGAGACATTTGATCAATTTTAGTTTATGGTCACAAATTTAGGTTTACGGCGACAATCGATAGTGATTTTGTCATAATCCTGTGTTTCTTTTTGGCTGGCAATTTCGCTCATTTCAATAGTTTGCATCTGGAAATTATGCTTCGGTTCGCCATCCGTCGCTGTCAATGAACACCTTTTTTGTAGCCATTTACAATGTTGTGGGGTGACAAGAAATCAAAAATTATGCTACAGTGTTACATTATATTACAACGCTGCTAAATTTGTTATAGGTGTAAACATGTAAGCAATATATTAAAATAATTCACATTTCAAAAATGATTTTATGAGATCAAATTTTGGAAAAAAACAGTTGCTTCAATTGAGCCAATAAAATATTTTGGGTAGGGGCCACTTTCGGTGGTAGGTAGCGAGGGGAAGATATTAGTATTGTCGGCCTAAAGTACAAATGATAAATACAATTTTGTAAATTACAGAAATATCACAGTGTTTTCAGATCCATATTTTTTTAATAGGACATTCGTCCGGTTACCAGTAAAATGGATAAGACCTTTTGAGAATGGATAGGACAAGTATCCAGCGAACGATTCGTCGAGTACGCTCGCGAAGTCCTAGTGGGGTCCGGGGGCATGCACCCCCGGAAAATGTTCATTGCCTACATTCAATTTCTTGCATTCTGGTGGAGTTTAAGACCAATATTGTCACACAGTTTAATGTACGTACCATGTTGGGTACTGCAGTCCAAGGTAGTGTTCGGTATCAACAATATCCAATAATTATAAAGTTATATTACTATTCATAATCAAATCTTGTCCACCATATTGGGTACTGTATCCAAGCTATTTCTTGGGTATCTACAATTATCCACTATAAGTTTAATATTACTACGTAATCAAAATCAACCCTCCAAGACCATATTGGGTACTTCATTCAGTCCCAAGCTATTATAGGTATCAAAAATTAAAATAAAAAATAAAATGTGCTACCATCAAACTCAAACTGTCCATAGTGATACCATGTTGGGTACTTCCCAGTCCAAGCTAGTGTTGGGTATCTACAATTTAATCGAATATAAAGTTGTACAGTATTACCATTCATAAATCAGTCCGTCCAGACCATATTGGGTACTTCAGTCCAAGCTATTATTGGGTATGATGAGTATCAAAAATTAAAATATAAAAGGTGGTGCTACCATTCGAACTCGAACTGTCCATACCATGTTGGATACTGCAGTCCAATCTAGTGTTGGGTATCAACAATATCGAATATAAAGTTGTACAGTATTACTATTCTTAATTCAATCCGTCCAGACCATATTGGGTACTGTAGTCCAAGCTATTCTTGGGTATCTACAATTATCCACTATAAGTTAAATAAAATTACGTAATAAAACAAAACAATCAACCCGTCCACTCCAGACCATATTGGGTTACTTCAGTCCCAAGCTATTATTGGGTGGTATCAACAATTATCGAATAAATAAAGTTGTGTTACTATTCTTAATCCGTCCAGACCATATTGGGTACTGTAGTCCCAAGCTATTCTTGGGTATCTACAATTATCCACTATAAGTTTAATATTATTACGTAATCAAATCAAACCCGTCCAGACCATAGTTGGGTACTTCAGTCCAAGCTATTATTGGGTATCTACAATTATCGAATATAAAGTTGTATTACTATCTTAATAAATTCGTCCCAGACCATGTTGGGTACTGTATTCCAAGCTATTCTTGGGTATCTACAAGTATCCAATCCATATTAAAGTTTTAATATTACTACCTAATCAAAATCAACCTGTCCAGACCATATTGGGTACCTCAGTCCAAGCTATTATTGGGTATCAAAAGTTAAAATATAAAATGTTGCTACCATTCAAAAACTGTCCATAGTGATATTATGGTTGGATACTGCAGTCCAAGCTAGGTGTTTGGTTATCAACAATTATCGAATATAAAGTTGTACAGTATTACTATTCTTAATTAATCCGTCCATACCATATTGGGGTACTGTAGTCCAAGCTAGTGTTGGGTATCAACAATTATCCACTATAAGTTTAATATTACTGCGTAATCAAAATCAACCCGTCCATACCATATTGGGTACTTCAGTCCAAGCTATTATTGGGTACATGTATCTACAAATTATCGAATATAAAGTTGTACAGTATTACTAATTCATAATCAATCCGTCCAGACCATATTGGGTACTGTGGTCCCAAGCTAGTGTTGGGTATCAACAATTATCCACTATAACTTTAATATTAACTGCGTAAATCAAAATCAATCCGTTCCAGACCATATTGGGTACTTCAGTCCAAGCTATGGTTGGGTATCAAAAGTTAAAATAATATACAATGTTGCTACCATTCAAAAACTGTCCATAG